>CM056052.1:393625726-393653665 GCA_029574335.1 Rana kukunoris
CAGATACATAGATAGATTGATATATAGATAGATTGATATACAGATAGATAGATAGATTGATATACAGATAGATAGATAGATAGATAGATAGATAGATAGATATACAGATACATAGATAGATAGATAGATAGATAGATATACAGATACATAGATAGATATACAGATACATAGATATACAGATACATAGATAGATTGATATACAGATTGATAGATAGATAAACATTAGGTCTAAGGGGAAGAATGAGAGATAGATAAGACAGACAGGTGAGAGAGAGAGATTTAGTGATGAATGGGAGAGAAGCATTTACTACGATCAGCAGTCCCCCCTCCCCCCTCCCTTCTGCTCTCCTCTCGAGTCCAGCTGCACAGCTTCAAGTCTGTATGCTCGGAGCAGCACTGACTGTGAGGGGAGGGGGGGGTCCTGCTTCACTTTTCCCCCAGCTATTCACTCGTAATCTGCCTGCCTGGCAGGAGAGGTCTTCTCTCCTGCCAGGCACATGTCTCTGTCTTCACCAGCAGATTACGAGTGAATAGCTGGGGGAAATGTGAAGCAGGACCCCCCCTCCTCCCTTCACAGTCAGTGCTGCTCCGAGCATACAGACTTCAAGATGTGTGCAGTGCTGCTCGGCGGGACCCTAGAGAGGGGAGCGGGAATCCTGCTTTCAACTGCAGGGGGGGGGGGTGCTGGTGGTGACGGGGCTGGCTGGCTGGCAGTGGCAATACTAGCGCGGAGAGATGCTGCGGGGCACGGTGGTGGTTCGGCTGGTGCTGGTGGTGGCAGGCATGGATGGATTGAGCTGGGGGGGGGGGGGATTTAGCTGGGGGAATGTGGCTGCTTACCTTCAATGGCGCCGCTCCTCTGACGCCCTCACAAGCCAAGCGCTCCAGAAACCGGAAGTGATTAAAATGGCACTTCCCACTGACCTCTACTCCGGTCCCCGCTGGCCAATCCCATTACAGCACTAGGGCATTTTAACAAATCACAGGACAGTGGGAGTGTGTGCGGGCGCACAGCTTGTGCCCTGCACACGCCCTAAACACGGGCAAATCAGCTTCCCAGCCTGCAGTCAGCTGATTGCAGGCTGGGAAGCTTCCCATAGACCGCCGCATGTCCGGCGCCTGGAATCTCTTAAAGTGACATTTACAAAAAAAAAAAAAAAAAAAATTTTTTTTTTTTTTTTTTTTTACAGCTTGGGGGGGCGGCGCCCGAACGCCCCCTATGGACGGGCCGCCACTGGATGTAACAGAATGGCTCGTGACACCCAGAGACGTTGGAAGGATGAGAGATACTCCTGTGCCAGCAGCAACAATAACTCTTGGGTCGAAATCCACCCTGTGCCCTTTTGGGTGTAGGGTGGCTAATAGTGAATTATAATTCCTTTACTAACAGATGGGACATTATTAATACTTCATATTTCAGGACTGAGATATCACAAGGAGTTCATGATGACATGACCAGGTCAACCAGACAGTGACTCATACCTTTGTATAATAGGCTATTGAAATATCTTAAGGTGTTGGCTATTCACTGTAAAGACATTCCGTTGAAAAGGTGTTGATTGCACCCACTCTCACAAGACTCTGCCATTGTGTGATAGTGTTTGGTTTTTATGTCATTGTCTACAGGAATGTCATGCTCTCTGAGTTAACTCTATTGAAGATGCGGTGCCGACAAGTCTACATGGTTAGCTTACCCGAATGCCTTTTAGAGTGTGATTGAAGCCCCCCATGGTGTGAAGGGGGGTGGAGATTGCATTGTCCTGTGATTAACTGCATTATGCTTGAGACTGTATAAGAAGCTGAGAAAATACCAATAAATTGTGATATCTTTGGAAGCAAGTGCAGAGCTTGAGTCTCGTCTTGTTTATGGGAATGGATATGGATCATGTATGCAAGATTGTCAGAGTGTGTCAGATAAGCTTGTCGTGGTTGGATGGAAGGTCGTAAACGGTGGCGACCGTTACACCGCAAATATATGAGGAAAATAAAATCCATATAGAGCAGTATTGTTTTGGAAAGTTTAATAAACCCAAAGATTCAATACCCCCTTGTACATAAATGCGTACCAGAAAACAATAAAAAACAGGCAAATAATGTGCTCAAACGTTGACCCCGAAGACCGCCGTGGAGAAGTTCCTCTTAGCGTCTTCCTGGTTTGGCCCCATGGAACACACACGAGACTTCCGGTTGCGATGTTGGAGAGTGACAAAAACCAAGCGACTTTTGCCACAGTGTAACTAGTGAGTGAAAAAGATTGAGAATCCAAAAAGAATCTCTATCAAAAATCTTTGTGGGTGAACATATAAACCGTGCTTATATAAATTTAAAAGATATGTATATGAAATGATGTAAGAAATATAATAATGAGTCCGAAAACATACGAGCCAGATTCAGGTAGGGCGGCGTATTGTTAGGCGGACGTAGCGTATCGAATATACGATACGCCCCTGCAACTTAGAGAGGCAATTGCTGTATTCACAAAGCACTTGGTCCCTAAGATACGGCGGCGTAGCGTAAATGGGCTGGCGTAAGCCCGCCTAATTCAAAGTAGGTGGAAGGTGGGCGTGATTACATGTTAATGAACCATGACCCCATGCGCTGTCCGTGGATGTATCCCAGTGCGCATGCTCAGAATCACGTCGGATAGAACACTGCCTACGACGTGAACGTAACTTACACCCAGCCCCATTCACGTACGACTTATGTAAACAACGTAAAAATGACGGCTGTTCCGACGTCCATATGTTTGCATGGGATGCGCCATATTTTTGGTGGTTTATCTTTACGCCGGAAAAACGCCTTACGTAAAAAGCATGGATTACTGCATCGGGCGTACGTACGTTCGTGAATCGGCGAATTTTGCTCATTTGCATATTTAACCACTTCCTTACTGGGCACGTATAGCCCTTCCTGACCAGGTGAAATTTCAGCTTCTGGCACTGCGTCGCTTTAACTGACAATTGCGCGGTCGTGCGACGTGGCTCCCAAACAAAATTGGCGTCCTTTTTTTTCCACAAATAGAGCTTTCTTTTGGTGGTATTTGATCATCTCTGCGGTTTTAATTTTTTGCGCTATAAACAAAAAAGAGCGCCAATTTTGAAAAAAAAAATGTTTTACTTGCTACTTATAATAAATAGCCAATTTAAAAAAAAAAAAAAAACTTTTTTTTTCTCAGTTTAGGCCGATATGTATTAATCTACATATTTTTGGTTAAAAAAATCGCAATAAGCGACTGGTTTGCGCAAAAGTTATAGCGCTTACAAAATAGGGGACAGAATTATTATTAATTTCTTTTATAATTTTTTTTACTAGTAATGGCGGCGATCTGCGATTTTTATTGGCCAATTACGCGCACCCTCTAGTGGCCAGGAAGAGCGCAGGACGCATATATGCGTCCAGTCAGAGATTCAGCAGGACCCGGCAGCCGCATATATTCGTACGGCTGTCGGGAAGTGGTTAACTATGCGCCCACAATATGCTGGCGTAGGCAAGTTACGTTGGACGGCTGAAGCCTTGTTTTTCGGCATATCTCGCTTTGTGAAACGGCGTAAAGATGCGACGGCACACATTTGAAATTACGGCGGCGTATCTGGAGATACGCCGGCGTAAAGGTTCCTGATTCTGGCTAATATTATATGAATTACAATTCTGGCAATCTGGCTAATATTATATGAATTACAATTCTCTACGTAAATAAAGTGAGTGAAAGTTATGTGAAAATAAGTAAAATGTGAAGTTGATAAATACAGATAAAATAACAAGAGTGTTGAACCCAGAATAGATATAAAATATAAATCAACTACGACATGTGTTATATTTGGACTAGAATGTTTGTAGAAACGGGATAGCTTTGTGTGAAGTTGACTATTTAAATAATAAAATGTGAATTAACCCCCGGGTCAAAGAAATAGCCCAAATAAAGAAGTTCATCAGAATGCGCATGATGGCCACAATGCATAGAGCGTTGGAGATACAAGTATTGATATATGAGTATGTATGTAAATATGGATATAAATATATGAAAATATATATATATGTGTATATATATATATATATATATAGGGCCAGATCCACGTACATAGACGCATATTTATGTGGGCGTAGTGCATCTCCGATCCGCTACGCCAACATACGCCAGAGAGGCAAGCACTGTATCCACAGACCAAATGCTCCTAACGATGCGCCAGTGTAACGTAAATTAGTCGGCGTAAGGCGGCGCAATTCAAAGTAGGAGGGAAGTGGGCGTGATCCATTTAAATGAACCGTGACCCCATGCAAATAAAGGGCTGAACGAACGGAGCATGCGCCGTGACGTGGACGTACGTCACGCTCCCCACTGCGCATTCGCACACCTATGCCCGGCGTAACCACTATGATACGCTGGCCCTTGTATAAATCCGCCCAGATATGCGCCCGTCGAGTGCAAAAGTATATCCGTTTGCTTGTTTCCCCCCCTGAAGCAAGGTACTTTTGTCCTCTTACTGTGATCCATGTCTGATCGTGCGTCAGGGTCTGGTCGTGCGTCAGGGAAGGAGAGGAGGAAAAAAAACTGTTCTGCCCAGGAGAGGGCTGTTATTATTTCAGGCATGGCCAGGTACGACATCTACCTCCATGGGGCAAAAAGTGGATCCACCAGCAAGGCCAGGAAGGAGGAGATCCTGGAGGAGGTCACCAGCCAGGTCAATCTCCTTGGACAGGAGGCCAGGACCTCCAAGGATATAGCCAAGAAGATAAACGATCTTCGTCGTGCTGTCCGGGAGAAGCTGGGAGCCATCAGGAGGCATGCCAGTGCCACTGGAGGGGGACCACCCACTTCTCTCAGTCTCACTCCGGATGAGCAGGTGGTTGCCCGGTGTCTCCAGAGGGAGCAAGTGGAGGGAGTTGAGGGCTTTGACTCCCAGGATCAGGCCCTGACGACTGGTAAGTTATTTTTTCTAATCTTTGGTGTGTAGTATGTGGGGGGGGGGGGGTATAAGGGAACATGTGACTAGTGTGTTGGTCCAACAACATGTGAATGCTTTGTGTCATCCACAGATGTGCTGGAGGGAGCTGGGCCATCATCTTCCGGTGCCCATCCCACGCCATCCCCCCAACAGCATCCTAAGCCAAACCCCCTGGGAAGACAAGACACAGCGGTGGAGGGGATTGCGCACACTTCTCCTCTTGAGGTGGTTGAGGAGGAGCCGGTCCTTTCGGACCAAGATGGGTTCCTTTTTTTGGAGGAGTCTTTCCCTTTTCCAGGCCCTCTGTGACCTCCACCCCCATCAGGGGAAGGCCCTCAGGGTCCTCCCCCAACATGTCTACCTCCTCAAGGGCCTTCCTCGTATAGCCGGCCCAAAGCCACTTTTGGCCCCAGGAAGGCAACAGGAAGACTAGGGGAGTGCCTGAGTTCCTCCCGGAACACTTAGGGAGGGGACAGGACCGACATAACCGGCATATGGGTGAGGTTGTACAGATGCGGCAAGTGGCAGACACTCTGGCCTCTTATGCTACCCTGACTGACAGTATGCAGGATGTCAGTGCCAACTCCGTGGCTGTTGTCACCTGCCTGGGGGATCTGCAGGCCACCACAGCAGGCCTTGTGGCTGAGGTACAGACCCTGGCAGAGGCCGCTTGGGAGAATACAGCTGCCATCCAGGCGGAGGGGAGTCAGTCAAGGTCCTTACCCGCATAGCCCTGGCATTGAAGGGCAGGCAGGCAGCCAGGGAGGGACCAGGGGATGCTCCTCCTCCTCCTGATCCCCCCCACCTGAGGCGCCCCCATGCAGCTGCGGAGGCAGGCCGTGGCTCCAGACATGGTCCAAAACAGGGCAGATGATTTTTTTTGATGCTCATTATATTTGTTTGTTCTATTTTCTACTCCGGTGATGAGTTTTTTTATGTTCTATACTCCGGTGATGAGTTTTTTTTAATGTTCTATACTACGGTGATGAGTTTTTTTTTTATTTGGTAGACCCAGCACACGGTCAGTAGTGCAGGCTACAGTGTGAATGATGTGTGAATGTGGGGGTGGCACTCCAGCCAGTAAGGGGTATCACCCTCGGTCGTTGGGGAGAAGTTATCCCCACGACCGTGCGAATGTGGTATGAATGGACAGCAACATGATTGGTGCCTTGATGCGGTGTTGCTGCTCCCAAGTCCTGCATGCCGGACTTGGGCTAAACCAATGTAATGTGGATGTGGTGTGTGTGAGCTAGGGACTACAGTGGTGTGCATGCGTGCATTGTCCGTGTGTCATAATGAATGTGTGTGTTTAACGTGCAAAGATTCATTCCATGAGGACCCTCCTGACTGCTGTTTCATCAGCAGAATGGGTAGCCACAGTTAGGGAGGGGGGGCAGTGTGGTTCTGGGGTCAGGTCATTACATATGTCAATCTCCAGGCCCTTTCTCACGGCAAAGTTGTGCAGAATGCAACATGCACCGATGGTCTGGCACACAAAGTTTGGGGAATACAACAGGGTCCCCCCGGACTTATCCAGGCATCGGAAACGGAAATTTAGGAGGCCAAATGTGCGCTCCACCACTGCACGGGTACGTATGTGCGCTTCATTGTATCTTCTCTCTCTTCTGGTTTAGGGATTCCGGAATGGAGTCATTAATTGGGGTCCAAGTGCATATGCCGAGTCACCAGGAAGGAAAAAGACAGGAGGATGTTAGCCATGCATGTGCCCCTTGTGATGTCTGCATCATGGGGTCGGACAGTCATGCCTGACACCCATGTCACTCACCAACCAACCAGCTGTCCTTGTACACGTTCTGTTTGAAATCCGTGGGGATGGGGCTTTGACGGTATATGTAGCTGTCGTGGCTGGACCCGGGGTGTTTGGCACGGAGGTGGCACCGGCTATTTGGCACCGGCTATCACCTGTACGTTGATGGAATGCCAATGCTTACAATTGCGGTACATGTGCTCTGTGGCACGGGGGGGCTGTAGTGCCACATGTGTGCAATCAATGGCCCAGATGGTGCGTGGGAATCTGGCAATTCTGTAGAAATCCTGCATTGCCTTCTGCCGCAGGTGCTCCTGGGTGGGTCTGATGATGTGGTGGGACATGCGTCTGAGGATTGCGGGGACAACCTGGTGCACACATGCAGTGTTGCCAGTACCTTGACCAGTGGCTGCACTGCTTGGGAGCGGTGTGTCTTGCTGGTGATGTCATCTTTCAGGGCTGTGGCAATTTCCAGGATGGCATCAGGGCTGAATCTGAAGATGCGATACACCTCCAAATCACCCATGCCAAAGAGGTCGATGCGCATTCGGTATATCCTCTCCCGTTCCCTCCTCCTACGCGCCTCTAAAGCCACTAGTATAGCGATGACCATGGATGCCCCTGGCATGTTGGCATAAAGATTGTTGTCCTGCAAGTATGATGCTCAGCTCGTCCGTAACGGTGCTGCGGATGCTGCTCTCCGGCTGACCTGTGCACGTCTGCTGCTAACTTTCACCTGCTTTTATGAGGGGTAACTTTAGGCCGGACGCACAACTTACACGCGGCGCACATAGCCGGCATCAGGCACACATACATTCATGGATCAGCGTATCTCCCTCATTTGCCTATTTGAATAGGAAATCAATGGGAGCGCAAGATGCGTCCAGCATATATATGCACCGACGCTGCGCTGGCGCACGTCGGTCTAAAGAGCCGATTTTCAGGCGTATCTTGTTATGTGGATGCGGCACATATAGACACTTACGCCGCGCATATCAAGATACGCCGGCGTAAGTGCTTTGTGAATCTGGCCCATAGTATATAAACACAAATATAAGTAGATACATTAATTAATATGCATGTAAACACATATATATAAATACATAGGGACACCGCTGTTAAACGGAGAAATATGTCATATATATATATACATATCTCTATAACTCTATAACAAAACATGCTTTGGGCTTGGACTACGATCAGGGAAGTGAATTGGATAAAGTATGATCGAAAGCCAAGGGACCATTAAATGCAGCCAAAACCTGTGCACATAAAGCATTGCTCGTGTGTCAGTGAGAACTCTCAACGATGTGGATGGATCGGCCTAGGTCACTATATTCAATATATATATGCGAGTAGCTAGATGTAACCAGTGCAAGCCTTTAAAACTCATACAACAAACCAAAAACCTATGGAACAAGAAAATAGTTTCTGCATTTAAAAAAAAACCTTTGTTACCGATATCACTAAATGGCTATGTGTAGCAAGATATTAAAAAAATCGCCATATAGATATTGGGAGGTTGGGTGGTTAAAAGCACATAATGTGCAGTGTCTGAAAAACAGCATAAAAATGTCACATAGGATACTAAAACGAACACTAAAATGCTACGGAAAATACGCACACCTAGAAAGGTGTGTTTAGGATCACTCACTTTATTTACGTAGAGAATTGTAATTCATATAATATATGTTTTCGGACATAACTCATTATTATATTTCTTACATCATTTCATATACATATCTTTTAAATTTATGTAAGCACGGTTTATACGTTCACCCACACAGATTTTCGATAGAGATCCTTTTTGGATTCTCAATCTTTTTCACTCACTAGTTACACTCATACACACACACATATATATATATATATATATATATATATATATATATATATTTATACATATATATATATATATATATATATATATATATATATATATATTGTAAGGGGTTAGCTCGGTAGCGGGGGTGTGTGACCCCCTGGATGGGTTCACTACACACTGAACTATACAGAGAGGTAGCTGAAGACGGTTGAAAACAAAGGGCCAGATTCAGGTAGGAGAGCGGATCTTTATTTTGGCGTAACGTATGTCATTTACGTTATGCCTCGGCAACTTTTTCAGGCAAGTGCTTTATTCACAAAGCACTTGCCTGTAAAGTTACAGCGGCGTAGCGTAAATTGGGCGGCCTAATTCAAATTTGGTGTGTAGGGGGCATCTGCTATTTAAATTAGCCACGTCCCCGCTCCGAACGTACTGCGCATGAAGCTGTTTCACGATGACCTCCATTTGCTGCTGGTGTCTCGTTTCTAAGCCTGCAATGCTCTCTCGGTGAGCTGCAAGGCTCTCTTGGTGAGCCTGTTTTTGAGCTGCGTGAGCGTGTTGTTGAGCTGCAAGGCTCCGCTGCAAACCTGCATTTGTCTGCTGTTGATTTGCAATTGCTATAGTAATATAAAAGAAAATTATTCAGCGCTGGAACCCACACAACAAACAAAACTAAAAATTGCAAGCCAGTAGGCATGTGCAAAAGTGAAAAATTTGTTTCGTTTCGTTTCAATTCGTCATTTAATAAATTTCGTTAAGTTAGGTTCGTTACATGTGTTGAATTCGTTTTCGGAATTCGTTCGTTTTCGACCGAATTTCGAAAAATACGGTCGAAATCGAAAATATTTCGACCGTTTTTCGAATTCGTTCGTTTTCGACCGAATTTCAAAAAAAAAACGGTCGAAATCGAAAATATTTCAACCAGATTAGAAAACAAATAGTCTCTTTTCGAATAGAATTTTTTTTCGAATTAAATTCGAATTTTTTTTTTTTTTTAATTCCGATCGAATTTAGTCTGCGTGTATTCGATTCGGAATTCGAAAAAAAAAAAATCGAAATTTTTCGCTAATATAGCAATTCGGAAATTCGTATGCATCCGAATGTCCGAATAATGGAAAATTCGTCCGAATTTCGATTCGGAACGAAACGAAATGCACATGCCTACAAGCCAGCACTATAGGTAAATTCAAATAAAACACCTCAAAACATATGACAATATAAGTAGTGCAGCGCAAAGAAAAAATTAATTAAATATACAGTATAAAATATAATATAAACATATGCATAAATTAAGAGAACAGAAAGTCCATATAAGGTGCTCAAGTGCTTGTATGATCCAAAATGGAAAATTATGTGCGTGATCCAAAAAAGAGTGATTTTCAGAAGAAACTTCCACCAATCAGCAGGAATGGCCTCTCACCTTATAGCTTCGACCTACAATAGGTCACAGAGCATGAAGTAGAGAACCTCCTGTTCTCAAAGGCACAGCAAACAGATGCAGCAACTTAACCTCAATGGTGACAGATCCAGGAACGGAGTGAGGCAAACAGGGCATGAAAACAAAAGAAAGGAGATCTAGTGCTCTCTGAAGCCAAAACTCCTGTATACTGACCACTGTGCTGGTGGTCACTCTGAGCGTGGGGATTTTAGGTCTCCCTCCTGACCCTCTGTGATGTCCCTGTGGTGCTCTCTAGTTATCTTCCGCTCACAGCCTCTGAGTTCAGACTTTTGTTATTCTGAAGAAATAACAAAAGTTAAGGGATTTCTTCAGAATAACAAAAGTCTGAACTCGGAGGCTGTGAGCGGAAGATAACTAGAGAGCACCACAGGGACATCACAGAGGGTCAGGAGGGAGACCTAAAATCCCCACGCTCAGAGTGACCACCAGCACAGTGGTCAGTATACAGGAGTTTTGGCTTCAGAGAGCACTAGATCTCCTTTCTTTTGTTTTCATGCCCTGTTTGCCTCACTTCGTTCCTGGATCTGTCACCATTGAGGTTAAGTTGCTGCATCTGTTTGCTGTGCCTTTGAGAACAGGAGGTTCTCTACTTCATGCTCTGTGACCTATTGTAGGTCGAAGCTATAAGGTGAGAGGCCATTCCTGCTGATTGGTGGAAGTTTCTTCTGAAAATCACTCTTTTTTGGATCACGCACATAATTTTCCATTTTGGATCATACAAGCACTTGAGCATCTTATATGGACTTGCTGTTCTCTTAATTTATGCATATGTTTATATTATATTTTATACTGTATATTTAATACATTTTTTCTTTGCGCTGCACTACTTATATTGTCATTTGCAATTGCTATAGCCAGCTGTTTCAGTATCTCCTCCATTTTGGGTTTACTTTAACTGCCTGCGGCACTCCATCATGTGTAAGGGGTTAGCTCGGTAGCGGGGGGGTGTGACCCTCTGGATGGGTTCACTACACACTGAACTATACAGAGAGGTAGCCCAAGACAGTTGAAAACAAAGAGTTTGGTTTATTCTTCCATATTGCTGTGGAAACAAGTGCAAGCATCCAGACAGCATAAACAAAACAAAACATAAAATAAACCCTGGCCACTTGAGGCGTCTACCTTCACCAAACAGGAACCTATCTATTGAGTCTGGCACAGCCTACTGCTGGGCAGACATTGCTGGTCATACAGCAGAGAAACAATAGTCTTTTTGATTTTTTATCACACAGAAAAATCAACAACCACCTCACCTCTTCAGAAGTTTTTCTCACTGCTCTCCTTAACTCATAAAGCCCCAGGATGCAGCAATCAGTAGTCATACTTTGGATAACTTATAGAGGCCTTAATTGCCTCATTCTGAACAGCTGAAGTTTTCCAACACCCTAAACCTTTCTGGCTACCTCTGTAGCCGACACCTGGTAGTAATTGGTGTATTGTCTAAACAAGGCAGAAATGTATCTCCCGTCTGTGACAATACCCCAGATTTACCTGACTTCCTGTCACATACCCCCCCTCTTGTTTCAACCCTGGGGTTGGGACACAGGTTGCCAGGCACGCATGCACTCGGGACAACCCATCTGCATTCCCCATTTTAACACTGGGGCGATGCGTTACCACAAAACTAAATTTCTGGAGGGCCAGGAACCACCTATTTATTCTCCTATTGGTCTCTTTGTTCTGTGCCATCCACTTCAATGGGGTATGATCGGTCACCACGAGGTAGTACCGGAGAGAATCCAAAGCCCATTTCACCACCATACACTCTTTCTCAATGGTGGCATAATTCTCCTCATGGGCCTTCAACTTTCGGCTGAGGTACATAACAGGGTGTTTCTCCACCTTGATAATCTGGGACAGTACAGCTCCTAACCCCACATTTGACGCATCTGTCTGAACCACAAAGTCCCGTTAAAAATCAGGCAAATTTAAAACTGGCTGACTACATAAGGCATGTTTTAAAGCCTGTTTCTGCTTCGGGAGTCTATTTGGTCATGACAGACTCCTTTCCTTTGGTCAAATTGGTCAGGGGAGCAGCCTGTGAGGCAAAATGGGGGATAAAGCGGCGATAATACCCTGCGATCCCCAAAAATGGGGCTTGATTAGACCTCTTCCAATGGTATACCCCACATACTTCGCCGCTTCTAGCCCAAGGGTACATTTTTTTGGATTGGCTGTAAACCCGGCTTTCCAGATGTAATCCAACACAGCCTGAACTTTTGGTAAGTGTGAGTCCCAATCCTCACTGTGGATGACAACGTCATCGAGGTATCCAGCAGCATAGGCTCGATGAGGTCGAAGGGTCTTATCCATGGTGCATTGAAATGTGGCAGGAGCATTCTGTAACCCAACTTCAGGGACAGCCAGGTTAAATGGAGAAGAAAATCGGGTAGTCTTAGCGACCAAGGACTCTCTATCCTTCCATGGTTTCAACAAGTTCACGTGATAGAGCTGCTCAGGTTTTTGTCTTCCCGGTTGGCTAATTTTATAATTCACCACCCCCATTTTCTCCTACACTTCATATGGACTCTGCCATTTGGCTAGGAATTTACTTTTGACTGTGGGGACCAGCACCAACACCCTATCACCAGGTGCAAAGGAACGGACCTGGGCCCCACGATTGTAAATCTTTTGTTGAGCCAATTGGGCTTGGGCTAAATGTTCCTTCACAATCGGCATCACTTGGGCAATTCTATCTTGCATTTGGGCCACATGTTCAATCACACTTCGATAAAGGGGAACTCTCACTCTCCCTTGTTTCCCTGGCAATGTCCAGTAGGCCCCGGGGGTGCCTCCCATACAGTAGCTCAAATGGAGAGTACCCTGTGGACGATTGGGGAACCTCTCTTATGGCAAACATAAGCGAGCAGATAATCCCAATTCTTTCCGTCTTTATCCACCACCTTCCTCAACATTTGTTTTAAGGTTTTATTCAACCTTTCCACTAACCCGTTTGTTTGAGGGTGATATACTGATGTAAGTAATTGGGTCACTTTCAGGAGTTTACAAAGTTCTTTGGTCACCTTAGACATAAACGGGGTGCCCTGGTCAGTTAGGACTTCCTTAGGAAGACGCACACGGCTGAAAACCTGAAATAACTCTTTGGCAATGGTTTTAGCAGAGGTGTTTCGGAGAGGAATCGCTTATGGGTAACAGGTGGCATATGAACAAAACAAAACGATGACCACACCCCCTCTAATAGCTTATGGCTATTACGAAAAGTCTATAAACTGTCACTCCCGTACTTGAGGGGTCACCACCGTAGCCAAAACTGATCATAAGAAAAAGGAGGATGTTGACCCACAGGGAGACCAAGAAATAGTATCCCCAGTGGGCAACAAAGAGGCTACCAAGGCAGAGATGGACAATGATATAGATCAAAGATTTTTAATCAAATATAAATGCAAATATACAAAATTTCGGAATATAAAAAATCAAATAGATATTTAATACAAATTGTAGGCTAAAAAGACTCAAATATGAACCTTCTTGCAGCGGCCGGCCAGTACTGCACTAATGAACCTAGTTCATATAACGTGCAACGAAACAACACACGCAATATATGACAAACATTAAAAACATATAACTGAGGCGATCCGGACGGTAACTGCCGTACAAATTACTATCAAAAGGAATTAATGATGTATAAGGAATAACCAGCAGAAGTACCCCTGCGGGAGAAGATTGAGGTTGCAGCACCAATCAATATATGAGGTGAAGATGTATGCATTAAATGAAGTAAACGCAAAGGTTATTGAACTCCTGAAATGAATGTACAGATGTCTTTGAAATTATCACTGGATCCACTATGTTGAACGTCTTGTGTAGGCTGAACAACAGCAAAGTTCCTTGATGTTACACTGTGGTTTCAGTATTTATAACCTTTAACTGCTGCATATTAGGTTTCACAAAAGACCATATTGGTATATATTGAGATTCACATTGCCATGTGAAAATAAACTGTTTGTTTAAATGGCCCCCAGACTTCCTGGTGTGAACAGTCACATAGACTAAAAAATAATTTGAATGATCTTACCGGGCTCTTGATGGAGAAATCTGAAGGTAAGTGGCTGGAGTTAATTCCCAACGCCTAGATTGTAGGTATGCTGCTGACAGCGACTGTTGTCTCTCTAGTGCGGCTGTATTTGGGCAGCATGTGTGAGGGATAACCAAGCCGTGTATTTGATCGTCAAGTGCGTCTATGCTTTGTTCGACGAGTTGCCAGGTCCCACTGTATGGGGGTGTGAACCTCTGGTCTCCTCATGTGATGATGCTTAGAAGCCTATCTTTGGCAAGCTTCTCTTCGAAAACCTGCAACAGCGGGATATTGTAGAAGTGGCGTCCGGCGCCGTGTGACGTCAACGCGTTTCGCAACGTTTGTTACAGAGTTTCGTCTGGATGCTGAGGGAGAGACATGCATCGCTCCTTTATATGCTATCGGTGCACGTCCTTCCCTCGTTGGTGAAAAGAAAAAAACAAACAATCGGTTCTGGTAAATAGACTGTTGGTGCTTACTATGTGCTGACTGGCCTTGATCCTTACCACCAAAATCACTGACAACATACACACAAGACAGGAGACACTTAACACACATAACATCTGATCTGCTAAATCTATTGACAATTACCAGAAGGAGGGGGGGGGATTTTTTTCCCTTTTTCCCTTTTTACATATGTTGTAGTATGTGGCAACCAGACGAACATACTAGTTATCCCCGCCTAAATTGGACAATTACCAGGTTGCCTGTAAAGATCAAGACATGTGGCTTACGGAGAAGAGCAGTTCTCTGAGACCAAAAAGCAAAATAGAATAGAATAAAACAAAGAGTGAAATATATATATAAATAATAAGTAATGATGAAGAGTAAACAGAACAGAAGAACAGCTTTATATAGAGCTAACATAAATGGTGAAAATATATGTTTCATTACACATGTATGTTTAGAAGTCTGCCAAGACATGGAGGCTCATCCATAATGGCTACTGTAAATAGTCCTGAGAGGTAGGTTCAAGGTTTATGGCTCCAGAAATGGTTGCATGCTTAGTTCAGTATTCATGCATAAAGGCACAAGTGATTTGAGGGTGAAAATCCACCACTTTTCCTTCTGGAGCAATATTCTGTCGAAGTCTCCTCTCCTGTGGGGCAAGTTCAACATATAGATACCCTTAACTTTCATGCCATCCGGTTTACCCTGATGGTATTGTAGAAAAATTTGCGCTACTGGGCTCTCCTGTTTCTTTTCTATGTCATTCTCTTTTCCTTTCTCTTTTTTGATCTCTCTAAGGTGCTCACCTATTCTAATTCTGAGCTGTCTCTTGGTTTTTCCGATGTACATCTTCGGACAGGGGCAGGTGATCATATAGATAACCCGCTCCGAGGAACAGTTGATGAGATCTCATATTCTTTGGTACCTAAAGCATCCATGAAAGTGCGCGTTCTGTCTACAAAGTGGCAAATTTGACATTTTGAGCATGGGAACATGCCCTTGCTATGGGGATAATCAGACAGCCATGACCTGTTGGTCTGTCTGACATACTCTGATTGCACTAGCATGTCACCCAGAATTTTTGCCCTACGATCCACCATCTTTGGGCCTACACCCACAATTCCCGCCAGGTTTTTATTGCTAGTAAGTATGCCGCAGTGTTTTTCCAGTATTTTCCTCCCCTGTCCCCCCCCCCCCCTGGTGCTTGGAAACTATGGTTATTGTGCAATATTCCGCGGAAACCATTTGGGATCTGAGGCGATTTGCCGCAACATTACCTGCCATCACCAAAAAAGCCCTAAGAATTGAGAGACTCTTGAGAATCGATCGACGATCGACTATGAAAAATCTCAGACGTTTACCCCAACCAAAGCACATATCATGTGCTTTGATCAACACAAGATCGGCAGTTAAACACAGACTAGAAATCCATGATTTCATACTACAATGCGAGCTAGACTCCCTCTTTATTACAGAGAGCTGGCTCACAGCCGACTGTAACACCATTCTAGGCGAACTGGTGCCAGAAAACTACCGTATTATAACTGAAAACAGAATAGGGCAAAGAGAAGGGGGCCTGGCGGTGATCCATAAGACTCATCTTGCAATCACTAAACCAGTCCTTCAAAACCTTCTTCCATTCATGGAAACCCTTACTCTGCAACTACAATCAAACTCCCAGGAGACCGTCCGGATTCTACTCTGCTATAGACCACCTGGCCCAAAATCGCAGCTTTTACTATCATTGACGGACTTCATCTCTACTTATACCCTCAACAGCAAAAACCTTTTGCTGCTCGGGGACTTCAACCTCTGGGCCAACTCCTCACAAGACCCCATTGCTGACGCCTGTATTGACCACCTGGAAGGATTAGGGCTACAACAACTAGTATGTGGGCCCACACATGCTTCAGGTCATACGCTCGATCTTATTTTTAGACAAAATCTGGAAATAAAATTTTTGAAAAATGAACCGTTGCCATGGACAGATCACCATGCAATCAAATTCATTATTTCCAAAAGCCCCCCCTTAACCAAAACATCAAAAACAGTGACAACACACTGGACTAGATGTCAGAAAAAGCTCCACTCGGAACTCTTCAAAACCACGTTAAGGCAAAAAATAAAAATAATTCATCGCATCAAACGGCTGAAGAAACACTGGAGGCTATAAATGCAGCCCTATTACAGTCAGCTGACTTAATAGCACCAAAACATAAAACCAGCATCTGGAAAAATACCTCCAGCTGGTTTAACACAACCAACTGGCGTTATTAAAGCAAGAGCGCAGAAGAGCGTAAGCCGCCTGGAAAATAAGCTCTTCAGAGGAGAAACCTCTCCATCTACAAAGCAACAACAAGAAAATACCACAAAGAAATTTTCAAAGCCAAGAAAAAATTATTTTTCTGAGGCGATCAACAGCACCCTGACTCGCCCCCGTGAACTCTTCAAACTGGTCACTCAGACCATGAATCCAGGATGTCTTAAAGCCCCCAACTTGGATACCCAAGAATTTTGCGATGAATTATTCGATTACTTTATTAATAAAATCGAAGGAATCCGGCAAAGCATTCAGCAATACAATACCCCCCGCAGCCCCCCCCCCATACTTATTTATACAACACCTGCAGTAATTCACCAGAATCAGGTAAGTTCACATTGGAACCCATCTCCATCCAGGCCACAAAAAATATCATTGGTACTTTGCGTAATAGCACAGCGCCGAATGATATCATCCCCACTAAACTGCTGAAGGAATGCGCCGACATCCTGGCACCTCCTATCACGCAGCTTATTAACCAATGTTTCAGGGGGGGCATAGTGCCCTCCCAATTGAAAGAGGGCATAATTCGACCCATCCTGAAGAAACCCACCCTGGACCCCAAGGACCCACTCCATCGCTGTCCCATAACAGGCCTAAATGTACTCTCAAAGGTAATGGAGAAAGTAGTGGTACAACAGTTGCAACAGCATCTAGATATCCACAACCTACTTTTTTTTTATTTGTGCGTGAACTCGAGAGAGAGGAGCCGGACTGCAGGAGTTGGGAGTAGGCAGACCCTCCCCCCGGAGGCAATCGCCATCCTTCTCCATGCCCCTGGTGGCAATGGCGGGTGTGAAGGGGGGCCTCCCACTCACCCCGCCCTACCTGCTCCTCTTGGGAGCCCAATCTCACCTTCACTGAGAACCCTTCATTGGTTGCCTGTAAAAAACAGAATCACTTTTAAAGCACTCTGTCTAACGCATAGATGTATCCATGGGAATGCCCCCCAGTATCTATGCGAAAAAATAAAAGCTCATAATCCCAATCGCATTCTGCGATCCACCAATCAAAATCTTCTCCAGATACCGAAAGCCAACTACAAGTCCAAAGGAGATAGAAGATTTGCGGTCCAAGGTCCCAGACTATGGAACGCTTTACCAACCAGCATTCGGTTGGAGGAGAACCACTTAGCTTTCAGGAGAAAGATCAAGACTCATCTCTTTTGATATCAAAGGAGACAGGAACAACAAGCGCCCAGAGGCGATTAAGTTCGCATGTGCTGCGCTATACAAGTTTTCATTCATTCATTCATTGGACACCATAGGTGGTTATCAGTCTCACTGGACCATACTTACTCTTTTCTTTCCCTTTGTTGTTATGTGTGTTTGGGAGGAGCAAGCTTTTCCTGTCGCATGAGGCTACCTTCCGTTTTGCCATTTTAATTTGCGTGTGGGAGTAACCTCTTTCGCGAAACCTGGCATACAAATCTTTAGGTACCAAAGAATATGAGATTAGAGATCTCATCAACTGTTCCTCGGAGCGGGTTATCTATATGATCACCTGCCCCTGTCCAAAGATGTACATCGGCAAAACCAAGAGACAGCTCAGAATTAAAATAGGTGAACACCTTAGAGAGATCAAAAAAGAGAAAGGAAAAGAGAATGACATAGAAAAGAAACAGGAGAGCCCAGTAGCGCAACATTTTCTACAATACCATCAGGGTAAACCGGATGGCATGAACGTTAAGGGTATCTATATGTTGAACTTGCCCCACAGGAGAGGAGACTTCGACAGAATATTGCTCCAGAAGGAAAAGTGGTGGATTTTCACCCTCAAATCACTTGTGCCTTTAGGCATAAATACTGAACTAAGCATGCAACTATTTCTGGAGCCATAAACCTCGAACCTACCTCTCAGGACTATTTAGCCATTAAGGATGAGCCTCCATGTCTTGGCAGACTTCTAAACATACATGTGTAATGAAACATATATTTTCACCCTTTATGTTAGCTCTATATAAAGCTGTTCTTCTGTTCCGTTTACTCTTCATCATTACTTATTATTTATATATATATATATATTTCACTCTTTGTTTTATTCTATTCTATTTTGCTTTTTGGTCTCAGAGAACTGCTCTTCTCCGTAAGCCACATGTCTTGATCTTTACAGGCAACCTGGTAATTGTCCAATTTAGGCGGGGATAACTAGTATGTTCGTCTGGTTGCCACAGACTACAACATATGTAAAAAGGGAAAAAGGGAAAAAATCCCCCCCCCCCCCTTCTGGTAATTGCTACATAGTCAATAGATTTAGCAGATCAGATGTTATGTGTGTTAAGTGTCTCCTGTCTTGTGTGTATGTTGTCAGTGATTTTGGTGGTAAGGATCAAGGCTAGTCAGCACATAGTAAGCACCAACTGTCTATTTACCAGAACTCCGATTGTTTTTTTTTTTTCTTTTTACCAACGAGGGACGGACGTGTACCATTAGCATATAAAGGAGTGACGCATGTCTCTCCCTCAGCGTTCAGACGAAGCTACGTAACAAACGTTGTGAAACGCGTTGACGTCATACGGCGCCGATAGGCTTCTAAGCATCATCACATGAGGAGACCAGAGGTTCACGCCCCCATACAGTGGGACCTGGCAACTCGCCGAACAAAGCATAGACGCACTTGACGATCGAACGAATACACGGCTTGGTTATCCCTCGCACATGCTGCCCAAATACAGCCGCACTAGAGAGACAACAGTCGCTGTCAGCAGCATACCTACAATCTAGGCGTTGGGAATTAACTCCAGCCACTTACCTTCAGATCTCTTCATCAAGAGCCCGGTAAGATCATTCAAATTATTTTTTAGTCTATGTGACTGTTCACACCAGGAAGTCTGGGGGCCATTTAAACAAACAGTTTATTTTCACATGGCAATGTGAATCTCAATATATACCAATATGGGGCCAGATTCAGGTAGAGTTGCGCTGGAGTAATTCGATATGCGCCGCGTAACTGTGAAGATGCGCCGTCGTTTCTATGTGCCCGTACCCACCAAACTAGATGCGCCCAATAACGGGCCATTTGCGACCGGCGGAACGTTCCGACGCCAGAGTATCAACAGCGCTTAATTTCGCTTGGCGCATCAGTCGCGCCTATTGATTTCCCTTGCAAATATGCAAATGAGGGATTTTTTCCCAATTCACGAACGGATTAGCACCATACGCTGGCTACATGCGCCGCGCGTATCTCGTCCGTCCGGTGCAAAGTTATTTCTACAAAAGGCTGCTTTATCTTTACTCCAGACGGCCACAGGTCAGCAGGAGAGCAGCTACAGCAGCGTTACCGACGATAAGAGCTAGCTGAGCACCCCCACACCTCTGTCCATGCTTGTCTGTCAAATTTTACAGCCATGGAGGAAGACATCATAGGTCTCCATAGCCGAGATGACGGCTGACAGCTCCTGGCCATTAAAGTTCAGCTTTCTCCTGTGTGTTTGCGGGGAACGGGAGCAGCCATCTCAGAAAAAAAGTAACATCACTGCGGGGAGGGGAGCAGGATATACTTTAGTGCCGGAATGGCGCTTCTACGGGCGCATTAAAACGCCCAACGGAAGGCATTGCGCTGACGTTTCCCGTGAAGTGGTGCCGACGGAAGTTGTGAGCATGCGCACAAAGGGGGCGAGTGGAGCCTCACTCACTGCGCATGCTCCGTGGTTGATGCGCTGAACGTAAGCCTCTGCGCTGGGCTCCGCCCATCATTTACATATGATCACACCCACTTCCCCTTGCGTCGGGTTACGCCAGCGCATTATAGTTACTCTGGCGCAAGTTTACGCGCAACTGCTATGTGAATAACAGTACTTGCGCTGAAAGGGTCGTCAGAGTAACGTAAACGAGAAGCGTTACTCTGGAGCAAAGATGCTCTCATCTACCTGAATCTGGCCCATGGTCTTTTGTGAAACCTAATATGCAGCAGTTAAAGGTTATAAATACTGAAACCACAGTGTAACATCAAAGAACTTTGCTGTTGTTCAGCCTACACAAGACTTTCAACATGGATCCAGTGATAATTTCAAAGACATCTGTATATTCATTTCAGGAGTTCAATAACCTTTGAGTTTACTTCATTGGATGCATACATCTTCACCTCATATATTGATTGGTGCTGCAACCTCAATCTTCTCCCTCAGGGGTACTTCTGCTGGTTATTCCTTATACATCATTAATTCCTTTTGATAGTAATTTGTACGGTAGTTACCGTTCGGAATTCCCAGCAGCAGTGATTCACTCGGTGTCCGGATCGCCTCAGTTATATGTTTTTCATGTTTGTCATATATTCCTGTCTTGCGTGTGTTGTTTTGTTGCACGTTATATGAACTAGGTTCATTAGTGCAGTACTGGCCGGCCACTGCAAGTAGGTTCATATTTGAGTCTTTTTAGCCTACAATTTGTATTAAATATCTATTTGATTTTTTTAATTCTGAAATTTTGTATATTTGCATTTATATTTGATTAAAAATCTTTGATCTATATCATTGTCCATCTCTGCCTTGGTAGCCTCTTTGTTGCCCACTGGGGATACTATTTCTTGGTCTCCCTGTGGGTCAATGTCCGCCTTTTTCTTATAACAGGTAGCATAGTCCATTATTACCAAGATGTGCTTGTGCCCTCTAGTGGACTTTAGTAAGGGGCCAACCAAGTCCATGGTGATTCTCTCAAAAGTGACCATGATAATGGGCAGGGGTACCAACGAACTGCGGAAATGTGGAATGGGTGCAGTAATCTGAAACAAGAGCAATACAATTCCACTTCCTCAGTGATCCTAGGCCAATAAAACCTCTGGGTGATCCTCTCCTGGGGTTTTTCTGTTCCCAAATGTCCCCCAAGAATGTTCCCATGGGCCAGTTCCAAAATCATCTTGCGGTACGGTTTAGGCACTACCAGTTGCTCAATGGTGTCCTCTATCCTCTGTGACACTCGATATAAACGGGTCCCTTTCAATAACGAAGTAAGGGAGGGCAACCCTTTCATCAGGGTTAACTAACTCCCCATCTATCTTTACTACATTCTCCCAGGCTCTTAGCAATGTGGGGTCCCTCAATTGCTCAGTGATAACATTTTCTCTGTGCACCTCAAGGTCATCAAACCCTATCGGCCGCAGGCTCCTCCCTAGGGACTGGTGTTTCCCCTGCTAAGACTGAGAATGGAAACTTAGGAGAATCCTCAAAGTTAGAGGATTCTGGAGTAGATGTTTCAGTCTTAGAAGAAGCACCTACTGGGGAATCTGGGCAGTCCCAGAGTTCCCAGAACTTTGGGAAATCCCTTCCCACAATGGTGTCATGTGGCAGTTTGGGAACTAAACCCACCTGGTGACACAAGTTACCGTGGGAGGTTTCAAAGGAAACCGTAGTCACCGGATATTCTCGAGTGTCCCCATGTACACAAACTACAGTCATTTTCCTAGGATGTAAGGTTTTTCCCACCACTAGATCACTTTTCAGTAAGGTGACCAGGTTACCGGAATCCAACAATACCACAACATCTTTACCATCTAAGCACATTCTACATAAAGGTTTCTCATTTCCCTTTACTGCAGTGCACGTGGTTGCAAAAAGGGACTGTCATCTCTCTGTCAGAAAGTCACACTGCATGGGTTCATCACCCGCTGGGTAAACCGCTGCTACATGTCCCTCTTCCCGGCAACAAGTCAATCTTCTGGTCCTCTCCTGTGGGATGGGTCTTCCAGGCCGCTCTCGCCAAATATTAGCAGTAATCCTGATAATACCTCTAGTTGCTCTTTGGTCCCTCTCTCCACCCCCATCCCTTGATGCAGTCTTACCTATAGGTGGGGAGGGTCTGGTCTTGGGGTGGAAAGTCTGTGCGTCTGGTGGAAGAGGAAAAATTCTCTGTTGTTAGGAAACTTTCGACCAGGTCTACAAGTTTGTATGCGGTTTCTGGACCATCATGGTTCACCCATTTTTGCAGGGTGTTAGGAAGAGACCTAAGAAATGTGTCCATGTAACAGAATGACCCATGACAACCAGAGACTTTGGAACGATGGGGGATACTGCTGTGTCAGCGTCACTGATAACTCTTGGGTCTGAGTCCACCCTGTGCCCTTTGGGCATGGGGTGGCTAGTGAATCATACTTCATGTATTGCAGAAGATGGAACCTTACTGACAGTTCATTGCAGGAGATACTGGACATATTACAAGTGGTTTATTTTGTCCTGACAAGGTCAATAGGACAATGACCCTTCAATGCTTAGCTCAGGCTATTGAAATGCTAAGTGGAGCCGCTTGTGAAATACCTTTTATTGTGTTTCTGCAGGTGAATAGCTGTTGTCAGAGACGGGACGTCTCTGGAGATAATTACCTCAACTAAAATGTCTTTTAGTATGTGATTGAAGTTCATTGTATGTGTGTTGTAGTTAGCAGTCTCCTGTCAGGTGTATTGAATTAGCATGTCAATTATGTTCAAGGGAACTTGACAAGCTATGCGGAGCCAAGCTGTCTAGATAACGCATTTTGTTACAATTAGTAATTAACTTCACTGATGTCATTATCTAAAGCAGGGATCTCCAAACTACGGCCCTCCAGCTGCTGTGGAACTACACTTCCCATGAGGCATTGTAAAACTCTGACATTTGTAGACATGACTAGGTATGATGGGAATTGTAGTTCCTGAACACCTGGAGGGCCATAGTTTTTTTTTTTTTCAAATTGTTTTTTATTAAGGTTTCCAAACAATACACAAAGAAAAATACACAAGACAAAACATAAGAACACAGCTCAAATGCATACATTGTAGAGATGAGAACTCAAGGTACAGTTATAGTGCAACAGTGCGCCTCCATCGGCAGCTATGCAGGAATGGGGGGGGGGGGCAGGGGTGCACCCAAACACAAACAAGCCATAACCTCAGTGTGTCAGCACACTAGCCCGGCACATAGCAAGAACAGGACACTAGCCACTAAACAGACATAGCATTTACAATGTACCATCAGCCAGCAGTGTCGACCTCCGCCAGCCAAGCGCGCCAAACTTTGTCGTACTTCTGTGGGCAGCCCCGATTAATATACGTTTCCCTATACAGGGGAAGGCTGGTGTTCACCAGACGCCTCCACTGCACCAGGGAGGGGGGCGTGGATTTTTTCCAGTGCATGGCAATATTCTTACGTGCATAGAAAAGAAGCAGGCTGATCAATGTGCGTTTAGCGGAGGTCGGAACAATGTGTTCAATAATACCCAGGAGACAGATCTCCATTGCCAAGGGCAGTTGAACCGCCGCAATCTTGTTGGTCATTTCCAGTACCTCCTCCCAATACTGTTTCACTGCGGGGCATTGCCAAAAAATGTGAGAGAAGTCGCCAGGGGAGGCGCTACATCTCCAACACTCTGGGGAATGTGCAGGGTTCATCTTGTGGAGCCTGTGCGGGGTGAAATATGCCCTGTGGACAATCTTAAATTGCACCAGCCTGTCACGAATAGAGACCAGGGTGCGGAAGGGAAGGTCCCATACATCATCCCAGTCATCAGTGTCTAACGTAGGAATGTCACCCTGCCACCTGGATCGCAGCCCGTCCAGGGGAGGGAGAGAGACAAAGACCAGGTATGAGTACAAATGCGAAGCGGGCTTCGTCTCACAGCAAAATCTAAGTGTTCTCTCCAACTCCGACTGGGCCACGATGCAGGATGACAGCGGGAACTGCGCCGCGAACGCATGTGACAGTTGGTGGTATCTGAAAAGATAATGTGGGGGTAAATTAAATGTGGACAAGAGCTCTTCAAAGGGTATCAGTTTATTTTGCGAGACAATGTGCGAGATCAGTTTGATACCGCGCCTTGACCACGCAGCGGGGTCTAGAAGCTTATAGAAGTGGTTCAAGGTAGGGTTCAGCCAGATAGGGGCATTGGGGGAAACCTCGGAGGGTTTGCACTTCTCAATGGCCAGCCCCGTCCGCCACGCCCGCAGGGTGGTAAGCATGAAAGGGGTCAGGGGGTACGGCGCGCGGGGGCCCCGGAACAGCAAAAGCTGGAGGGCCTCCAGCGATCCAACCACCGAGGCCTCCAGGGCAGTAGAGGTATTGGTCCCGTCCGGTCGCAGCCACCAGGCCGCAGTCACCAACTGGGTTGCCAGAAAATACTTGTAACAGTCGGGGAACGCCATTCCCCCCTGCGTCAGTGGCCTCATTAATGTAGCTAACTTGTACCTTGGCGGAGAGGGGCCCCAAATGAAAGAGGAGAAAACCTGATTTAATTTACAGAAGAAGGACTTGGGCACCCACTGTGGGGAATGGCGGAATAGATAGACAAGCTTAGGGACAATTTTCATCTTGATAAGATTAACCCGTCCCCCCAAACAGATAGCGGGAGATTACTCCAAGCCTTAAGCCTGGATTGGGCTTCTAGTAGAACCGGGGACAAGTTAAGCGAAATAAAATCAGAGGCTGAGGCAGAGACCTGTACCCCTAGGTATTTAAAGGAACTAACCCAGCAGAGAGGGCTATCAGGTGGGGAGGTGGACCGGGCCGCCTGGTCAATTGGGAAAAGCAGCGATTTGGACCAATTCACCCTGAGTCCAGTGACCGAGGCAAACGTGTCCAGGACAGTCAGTGCACCCTGCAGCGAGGGACCCGCGTCATTTAGGAACAGTAGCATGTCGTCCGCGTACAGGGCCACCCTCTCCTCCAGCAGGCCCACACGTAAACCTCTAATAAGCGGTGAGGAGCGGAGAGCCTCCGCCACCGGTTCAATGGCAAGGGCAAATAGAGCCGGAGAAAGAGGGCAACCCTGTCTCGTACCTCGGAAAAGCCTGAAGGGGACGGACAGTCCGCCACCCAGACGCACCGAGGAGGTGGGGGTCTTGTAGATTACCTGAAGCCATTTAATAAAAAGTAGGGGAAATCCCATTCTACGCAAAGTTTCCCACAGGAAAGGCCACTCGACCGTGTCGAAAGCCTTTTCAACGTCTAACGAGGCCACAGTCCTTGTCCCCACATTTAGGTGTTGGGTGTGTATGTTGGTAAACAGCCTCCTGAGGTTCACATCTGTAGACCTCCGGGGCATGAAGCCCGTCTGGTCCGAGTCAATCACAGTGGGCAGCATGGGATATAACCGAAGGGCAAGAAGTTTAGTCAGGATTTTAAAGTCTGTATTTAGAAGAGCAATGGGCCGGTACGAAGCATAGGAGGTCGGGTCCTTTGGGGGTTTGTAGATTAGCGTCAAATGAGCGTGGTACATGGAGGCGGGGAGGCTGCCATCTGTCAAGCATGTGGTGTACAATTGGGCCAGCAAGGGGGCCAAGAGGCCCATATGTGCCCTATAGAAGTCCAGGGGGAGCCCATCCGGCGTAGGCGCTTTGCCCGACGGAAAGGACTGGATGGCCTTTTGCACCTCTAAGGCCGTGAAAGGTTGGACCAGAGCTTCCCTCTCCCCGTCCGAGAGCCAGCCCAACGCCAGCGAGTCCATCAGAACAGTCAGAGTTTCAGGTCGGAAGTCCGCGGGTAGGCCAGAGGAATATAGAGTCCTGTAAAAGTCACTAAAGGTCTGGAGGATATCCTGGGGGGAGGACACAGTTCCACCCCCAGGGGTCCGAAGGAGCGAAATCGTTGTGAGGGGGTGGTCATGCTGGGCCATCATGGCCAGCAGGCGGCCGTTACGGTCCCCTTGCTCGAAGGCCCGTTGCTTGCCCCTGTGGATCTCCAGGCGCGTTTCTTCGGCCAGGTGTAAATGTAAGTCCCGTTGGGCCGCCATCATCCGATCAAAATGATCTGGGGTGGGGTCCAAGTTGTACCTGTCAGTCTTGTCAGTGGTTATCTGTTCAAGCTCCCGAGTCTGGGCTGAGTGCTGTTTCTTGACATTAGCTATGGAGGAGATGTACTGCCCCCTAGTGTAGGCCTTGAAGGCATCCCACACAACCTCGGGAGAGGAAGTGCCTGCATTACGCTCCCAAAATTCGGTTAGTAGGGGGGGCAAGGTGTCAGCTATGTCAGGATGAGTAACCCATTGCGCGCCCAATCGCCAAAGCGCAGCATTGCGCGATGCCCAGGCTCTCACCCCAGGGTGCTTCCACCTCCAGACCTCCTCCAGACCCACCGCCTGAGCCCAGGCAGGCAGGTCCCACACACCGATGTTTGGGCGGTGCCGGTCTGTCCAGGTCGTGTGATAGGATGGCGTTAAAATCACCCATTACCAACACCTTCCCCGGGCAAAACGGCGTAATTTTATCCATTACCTCGTACAGTAAGGCAGGTGCAAAAGGGGGGGGATGTACAAATTTATAACAATGTATCTCTGTGCCCAGAGCGTGAAGACCAGTATCACATATTTGCCCAGGGGGTCCGTACGGACCTCCTCAATCACACAGGGGAAATTTTTGTGAATAAGGATTGACACCCCCCTAGCATAGGTAGAGTATGTTGCATGTATCGCCCGCTGTACCCAGGGCTTCTTGAGAGTCAGGATCTTGCTGCCCACGAGATGAGTCTCCTGGAGTAGGATAAGCTGGGGTGAGCGGCTTTTTAGGTATTGAAAGAGAGTGGCACGTTTAAATTTAGAGTTAATAGCCCCTGACATTCCAGGATAGAATGGTTAAATGACTCACGTGAGTGATCAGCCATTTGGCGGAGGGGGGAGGAAATAGAAAGGATAACTATAGAGATACACCCCGGAGCACCCCAGGAGCGGCAAGATCCCGAGCACACAACACTGCATGATATGAACACTTGAGCATGGCATAATCAAAAAGCAACAACAGGCATTGAGCTTACAAGACAAAACTAACATTAAGAAAAAACAAATTCCCAGGCACCGAGTGCCTATCCTACTATGTCCCAGCCCTCTAACAACGGTCAGGGGGGTGGGAATAGTTTCTTCCCAAAAACCGTCAAACAACAGTGTAAATGAGCCCCTAAAAACTGGGGGCCCTACACGGCAGGCGCCAGGTTGCCCACTCTGGTACCCGGACATCGGGTTCAGCAAAAACCAATGGTCAGTGTCCAGGCTCCGGAGAGCAAAAGGAGAAAAAAATAAATAAATAATATATATATAAAAAAAAGGGGGAAAAAAACACACAGGGGGGGGGGCAGTCCTGGAGTGCCACCACGTCCGTAGGCCGAGCTAATGCGTGTCCTAGTTCGTGCACTGAGCAGTCACAACTCCTGATAGCCGAATCAGGACTGATTCCCGGGCAAGGCAGCC